>CAWUER010000226.1:0-33922 GCA_963921195.1 Pegoplata infirma
GCAGATACTCTCCTTAATACTAATCAGTTCATGCACTAAAAAATCGAAAACATTCGCTTTAAATATGCGCTAAAAAATTTTAAATATGCACTAAAAAACCGAAAAATATGCACTAAAAAATAAAATGTGTGCAATGAAAATCTTGTTTTTAAAGGAAAAACTTCTTAAAAAGTAATTGTTTTCTGTAAAGACAGTCGAGCTCAGGCTCTAATTATAATTATGTATTATAATTTTTTGATTTGATATATATGGTTTTGAATTGAGAAAAGTGTGAAAGAAAAATTTTAATTTTTCTAAAAATTTAGACATCCTGTGGGGGTGTTCTGTAATTTATGCGAAAAGTTTTCGCATCGAAAAGTATGAAACAAAAAATTCCATCGTTTCTCGATTCTGGAAAAAAAGTTGTTTCTGTATATCAATGCGAAAACGGCAGCATTTTTATTGGAATATTCCAAATCAGCTGTCAAAAAGGTAAATAAGGCGAGAAAATAATAAATCACAACAAAAAAAACGCAATTTCACATTTTTTTTAAACAACACTCGTAACATTGGCAAACAAAAATGAAATAATAAATTAAATTATGAAAATAATGTGTAGTATATCATTAATAATATTAGTTGATAGTATTTTCTTGAAAAAAATATTAGAGGTATTCAGAGTCTTGCTGCCAGCCCTGGCAATGTAGCAAAAGTGTACATCTATCAAAAAATACATGTATTTTGAAAAGTAATTTTGAAAAGTGCTCTTTTACCACCAGTGCCAGGGCTGGCAAGCAAGATTCTGAATACCACTATTGTTTTTTATTTATTATAACTCAAAAGTTGTTTAATTTACGAAATATCGCACCATTTTTAAATGTGAGTGATTTTGACACTTCAACTTCAAAAGTTTTCGATCAATTGGTTTACAGAAACAGTTTTTCTCGCATCTTTACAACTAACTACAGGATGTGATAAGAAATCCAATGCACCGAAGAAGACTAAGAAGAACTCTACCAATGGACCTATGTCTGGAGACTTAAAATAATATAATTTGTATTAGTTCATTTAGTTATAACCATTGGGTTATATTCTAAGTACATGTGATTTTTATTGAAATGTAAATTACTAGATGGGTCTTAAATGTACTCAGTTGTAATAAAATTCAAAACATTGAAAAAAAAAAAAAAAAAAAAAAAATCTTTCCAATAATTTTGAAAAAAATCATATTTGACAGAAAGTTTCCGCATAACAAAATTACAGAAACAGTCGAATGCGAAAAGTCAGGTTTTGTGCTGATTCACGATGTTTCTGTTTCGTTTTTCATGTTTCATGTGAGAAATCTTTCGATTCGAGAGTTATAGAACACCGCTACTGGTTTGTTTCTTACTAGTTTCATATTATCCAGTTATAATAATCTTCAGAAAAACTTTTAATGTCAAATTTATTTAGTTAATAGTCAATAAAACTCTATATGTGAAAATTATTTACAGATCGCAGCCGACAAGAATTGAACTCATCATCATCTGTAATACTTTGCTATTAACTGCTTGTAACGTACAATCACTCTAGACCGATACGCCAAGTAGGCTGTTAAGCAAGTATCAACTAAATCTGATTTTTTCAATTCGAGTGTAGTTGTTGCTGTTTTTTCTCACAGAAGATTTGTTATTGTAATGTGTAAACAAATTTTTATTTTTAGTAATCATTACACTCAAAATAATTACTTTGTTAAATACTCTGTAAAATGACTGTAATATCAATTCGACAGTTATCTGTCGAAATACAGATTTTAAGAAAATACTTCGTATTTTCTTGTGACCGAAAAACAAAATTTTATCTGTAATATTACTTTTTACTTTGTAATCTCTATTTTGCAGATAATAAACAGAGTTTTTTTTGTTAAAATACGGATTTTAGAAAATTAATTTGTTTTTTTCTCGTAACCAAAATACTAAATTTCATTTGAAATTTTACTTATTGCCCTGTAAAAATAAAAATCACTTTAAAAAAATTGCAAATATGACCGATAAACCCCTCGTTAAAAATTGTCTTAAATTACAATAAAAACTGGTAATTTTTGTTTTTCTGTAAAGACAGTTGAGCTCAGGCTCTAATTATAATTATGTATTATAATTTTTTAATCATGTTATATATGGTTTGAATTGAGAAAGGTGTGAAAGAAAAATTTATTTGTAAATTTTACGAGGATGACGTGTAAAATTGGAGTTACTTATTAAAAACTCGTAATATTAACAAAAATAAAAAAGTAAATGTACAATTTGGAAGCATTCAAGCAGGCAAATATAACAAAATTTTAATTTTTATTATGATTAATTTAATTTTAATGAATGTTTTTGATGCAGAGAAGTTTTACTCATAAAATGGATTTAACTAAAACTTTGTAAATTTTATGGAGTTTTTTTGGTAAAATTCATTTCGGTTTTATCAATATTTTACAGATAATTCTGTAAATTTACAGTTTTTTTATCGAAATCATTTTACAGAGTTTTCTTCGTAAAATAACAAAAAATCTTGCTGGTTGGAAATCTATGGTATTTTCTGCTGGCTCAGCAGAGTATCTCTGTAATTTAACAGAGTGATTATTTTGAGTGTATTCTTCTTCCTCTCCTTCATCAATTCTGATCTAACAAGGGAAGTATCTCAACCCTTATGAACCGATTTGCATAAAACGTAAAATATATATAAAAGAAACAATTCTAAGGTTGGGGTGTCTCGGCTTATCGGCCATATCGGGGATTTAAGGGTTCAAAACATGGGTCAAAAAATGGCGAAAAATTCGTTTTTTTGATTTTTCAGCCATTTCTTTCTAAGAAACTATATGATGTTTACATATGAGAAGAAAGGTTTTTTTAATGCCCATCCAACGGTGGCATAACCTTTTAAAAGTTTGGCTTCGTTAAATACTTTTTTCATGAAAATGTGAAAATTTTGGGGGGTATTTAAATGAAGGCATAGAGCTACGATGTCCATATGAATACGAAATAATCTTTATTAAATTTAAGTCGACACGTGTTTTTTCTCTAGAGGATATTCCTGTTAGTTCGTGAGATATCGAAATTTTCCCGGAGGTCCATATGGTTTCATAAGGGAACAACCAAATTTTGAAACACTGATATGGCCGAAAAGTCGAGACACCCCAACCTTAAAATCGTCTCATTAATATATATTTTAAGTTTCAGGCAAATCGGTTCATAAGGGTTGAGATACTTCCCTTGTAAGTACTTATTTTTGCAAACATTGCCAGACATGGTCTATATTTTAGACACAAATGTTAGGTGTTGCCATTTTTCCAAAGATACTGATTGCCACTTAGGGCGACTTATAGTCGTTAAAAAGTAAAAAATAACGCCTCGTTTAAATAGTACCATTTAAAACTTTATATAAGAATTTTTTTTTAGAAATTAGTAATATCTATAAAAAAATTAAAAAGAAAAAAAAATATTTTTTATTATTTTCAAAATAAATTGTTAAAATTTAAAATAGCTTTTGAAACAAATAAATTTCAATATGTGTTTTTGCTAATTTAAGCCAAAATATGCAAAAATATGCACTTAAAAGTTGGAAATATGCACAAAATATGCATTTAAAACTTAAATATGCAAAAATATGCATTTTCACCAAAATATGCAAAAACAAATCAATGCCATTTTAAGGCAAATTTTTTGATTCGAAAAGATAATTGGTACATATCGTTTTAAGACTATCGACAAAAAACATGCATTTGCATGGAAATCTCATCCCTACTAATTAGTATCCCTATAATTTTTTTGAGTTATTGCTTGAGTGTACCACAACATACCAAAATCACGAATTTCTTCGATGCACAGAAATAATTTAAAAATTTATCATCTTCATTTTAGAAAAATTAAATAAGGGCCCAAAAATAATAATTGGGGGTTTATTTCATTTGTATTTCTGGGTACCTATTTCGTAATGAAATGGTTTTGTAGTAATTGAATAAAATAATGTTGTTAAATTTACATGCTTATTAATTTTAACAACAAATTTATTTTATAAATTTTCAACAAAAAAACGTACGGTCAAAATTTCGATATACGACCACAAATCTGGACTTGGATTTTTATATCATGAACACATATACTCTACATACAAAAAAATATTTTACCAATAACTTGGGTGGATATGCGTTTTTAAAGTTTTTTTACATTAATTATGAAAAATTTTGTAACATTTTACCAAGTTTTTGCATAATTTTGGTTAAAGTTTGTAAAATTACACAAGGTTAAATACTCTTATGAATATTTTCTAAACTTTTATCAGAAACAAGCAAAAACTTGGTAAAATGATGCTATTTTTTGAAAAATATATGCAAAAAACTTTAAAAACGCATATCCTCCCAAGTACTTGGTAAAAATTTTTTTGTGTGTATGTAACTATTTAGACATTCGTATTTACAGTTTAAATAAATTCCAAAAACTCGCGATTTTCGTTTTTTTTTTGTTAAATCTAAAAAAAATTAAAAACTGATATAGTTTGAAGAGCTATAACTTTTTAAAAATTGAATTTTCTTAAATATCGGATTTTTATAATCAAAATTTAAACATAAAATTAAAAAAAAAAATGTAATGTAAGAGACAAAAAAGTTGAAAGAAAGTATGAAGTTAGGTTGAGATTGCTAGAAATAGAATTGTAGTGTTAGAAACTGTCAAAATTTATTCTGTAGAAACTATAAATATTCACATATATAAAAAACAGTTTTCATTAACAAGACAAACCGACATTTAAAATCCTACTGATGATGACACTAACTGGGGTGTTTGAAACCGGTATAGGAAATACCAGAAATGTCTATAATTTTTAGAAATTAAATTTTTCTTCTGCATTTTTTCAACTTGAACCCTTATAAAAAAAAAAATTGTTATGAAAAAAAAAATTATTTTATATGCAAATACATTTTTTGAGTGCATTTGCGCCAACTTTTACATGTTTTATTTTTTTTTTAATAAACATATTATTAAAGTTTGGCATTTAAACCCTTTCACTACCGACTTTTTTTGCTAAGAATTTCTTAAATTTTTCAAAATGTAAATCTATGCTAAGTAAAAACTTTTTGTTGATTTAGTTTGTCTACTGCGTCCTCTAGCGGAGATATATCCAACCAAACTTAAATCTTTCATATGCAGTATCTCCCGAAAGTGTGAACATTTCTTAAAAATTCGAATTTTGTATTTTTTGTATCGAAAAGCTCTGCAAAATCATATTTTAAGAAAGCTTGTACGATTTTTATTAGATTTTTGAGAATTTTTTAACGTTTATTTTGTTTTGCAATTTTTTTACGTTATTTGAAAAATTTCCATTTTGCCAACAAATATTGCGTTTTGCCACCGGATTGCAAATTTATTTTGCCGAACACATTTATCCAAAGACTGTCAATTATAAAGATATCTGAAGTCGCTCAACTTCTGTTAAAACCTCTCTTGCTAAATATGCCATTACAGAGGACGAATGAACAAACAAAAATAAAAATGAAAAAAAAAAATTTTGCAATTTGTCGTTTTTCCGAATAAATGAAGCATTTTTTTTTTCATTCAGAGGTAAAAAAGTTTTTTTGTTTTGATATAAAAAGTTAGCATTGGTTGCAACATTATCGTATTTTCCTCTTCTATCGGTCTTCGTACCTTCTGCAAAAAAGTTCAAAAGGCTTATGAGCGACAGACGAGGAGCTTAATCTATCGTAAAGATAACCCTTCAATGATCAATCTTGTCCAAACAAAACGCAAAAATGTTGTACGGTTAATTTTAACAGATTTTTTAAAGATGTGTACACAGTAGTGTACAAGGGGAGTGAAAGGGTTAAGAAAAAAAGTCATCATTTGCATAAGACACAGAGGTTTTGGCTAATTTTGTTCATATAATTTTGTTCATATAAAAAGGAAAAAAATATGTGTAGATTTTTTTGTTTTTTTAAATTTTATAAATAATAGTTTTTAAATTGTTTATCAATGTACCCAACAAACCACAAAATGATACCGTATCATAAATAATATTATATTCTCTTAGTTTTTTAATATAAAAATGATTTTATCATAATTCTATTGTTTAAAAGAAAAAAATCGTTATATTTTTTACTATCATTTATCATAAAATAAATGGTATTATTATTTTGTCTAAAAATTATCATTTTTTTTTTGTTTGGTTTTTTGTTTGAAAAAAAAAAAACTTCCAATTTTAATATCTTGGTTGTAACTGTCAGAATTATTTGTGTGTATAAAATTTTGTAATTTTTATTTTAAAATTTTTACATTTTGGATACATTGAGTTATTAGCGAAAAAAAATAATTTGCAAACCTTCAATAACAAAATTAAGGTAAGTTCAATAAATTTATATGTGTAATTATGTTGTCCTCTTTAACATTGATTGTTTTATTTTTAGGTTTTATTAGCTGGAAAACCACGTTTGAATTATACAAAAGTAAGTTTGCAAATTTATTTTCCTTCCTCCCAACACCATACAACACTCATCTTTAACATTATAAACGTACCTAACATGACTTAATGTAACAAACGTATAGACTTTTTACAGAATCTAAGACTTCCATTGGAAAAATGTCTCAGAATATGAGAGTTTCTATAGGAAAAATCTCTCAGAATCTGAGACTTTTTCCATAGGAAAAATGTATCAGAATCCAACTTAGGCAAAATTATAGATTGTATTTATAATATACATACGTCTAAATTTGTAGTTTTCCATAGAACCGTATCCGCTAAATTCTTCAATTTATAATTATGCCACGAAAACGCTCAAGAAAAGATGGCGAAACATTATTTAATTACTATTTTCCAAATTCAAATGAAATTTCGGATCACCGTTCAAATGACAATCTTGTAGTAGAAGAAGTAACAGAAGAAATTATTTATAATCAAATAAACGAGCCTGTGCAAAATATTTTTGACAGTGATAATTCAACCACAGATTCGGAGCAAATAAAAACATTGAATAAAAGGGAAGAACTAGCTCAATGGAGTATAAAGAATAATATAACAAATTGTGCTATAAATGAGTTATTATTGATTTTAAATAATGTCATTCCTGGTCTTCCACGGGATGCACGAACGTTAAAAGAAACACCAAGAAATGTTCCGAAAAATAACATTTCAGGTGGTGAATATATTCATTACGGCATAGAAAATGCTTTGAAAGAAATAATTCCAATTAACTCAAGTATTAACAATATCACTCTAAATTTCAATATTGATGGGCTACCAATATCTGGTAGCTCAGGCCTTCAAGTTTGGCCTATATTAGGTAGCATAGACGCTACCAAACAAGTGTTTCTATGTGGCGTTTTTGAGGGGCATTCCAAACCCATAGACCCAAATGAATATCTTAAGATGTTTGTAGACGATTTGACAACATTAGTTGCTGAAGGGTTTAGATATGGAGGCAAGATTTTGAAAATTGATATAGGAAGCTTCGTATGTGATGCTCCAGCACGAGCATTCATATTAAACATTAAATCACACTCTGGATATTATTCATGTCATAAATGTCTAATAAAGGGTGAATATACACATCACAAAATTGTTTACAAAAATGAGATTCACCAAGACCGGTCGGACTCAGATTTTAGAGAAAAAAAGTATCCAGAACACCATACATCTTTAACACCTAATGTTCTGGAATCACTTCCGATTGACATGGTAAATAACTTTCCGCACGACTACATGCATGTCGTGTGCTTAGGGGTAGCAAAATCTCTTCTTAAATCGTGGTTTAGAGAAAAAAAACAACCTTATTCAGTTCCAAAAAATAAAGAAAATGCATGCAATTCTTTTTTATTGGAAATAAGAAATCAAATCCCTAAGGAATTTAATAGAAAGCCACGGTCATTAAAGGAGTTAGAACGTTGGAAAGCAACTGAGTTGCGACTATTTTTACTGTACACTGGTCCAATAATATTAAAAGAAATATTAGACAATGTAAGATATACACACTTCTTAAAACTAAGTGTAGCGATAAGAATCTTGCTTTCGAATAAATCTGAAAGATATCCTTTAGCAGAACAACTTTTGAACAGCTATTTAAATGGTATCGAGAACTTATATAGCAAATCGCATATGACGTATAATACACATTGCTTGCATCATTTGGCAAATGATGCAATAAGAATTGGCAATTTAAACGAATTCAACGCATTTGAATTTGAAAACCATTTGCAAGAAGTTAAGAAAGTGGTTAGAAAAAAAAATTATGTGGTTACTCAAATCTATAACAGATTAGTTGAAAAAGGCAGATATCAAGCTATATATAAAACTCAACAATTAGCTTCAACAAACTACAGAAAATGTAGCGTACAAACAGAAAAATATTATTTTTCGACAAAAAGTCCTGATAACTATTACATATTAGATGATAAAATATATAAAATACAAAATATTACATCAAATGGCTCATCTCAAGTGATTTCAGGAAAAGAAGTTTTAAATTTAAATTCATTTTTTGAACTTCCATTATACTCAAAATACGTAGGAATGTTTTTTACCAATAAGTTAGAGTTTTCAGAACAATTGACACATGATATACGAAACATTTCCAAGTGCATGGCTATTGAAATTAACAATCTTTTTTATTTCATTCAACTTATTCATTAAGGACCATGTCTCAAAATAATGACGACTTTAATTACATCCTTACAAATATGGATACTAATGAAACATCATCAACAGTTAAGCGAGGTATTATAGTATTTTCATTTAACGATAAATCGATAAAGTTTTAATAATTACGTGCGCTTACAGCTCGTTTAGATAGCCATATAGATATTTTAAAAAAATTGGAACAAAATCAACAAAAATTGGAACAAAATCAACAATATTTAATTAATCTGGTGTCAAGGCTTACAGAAGAAATTTTAATAACTAAGCGTGAGGTGCAAAAGTTGGTAGATATTAAAGAAATACATAAAGGAAATGTATTACCCGAAACACCATTTTTAACATCGATAGAATTTCTCAAATTTGACGAAATGATAAAGGAACCAAAAAATTCAAAAACTTTGGTTTGTATTAAAATTATTTAAATATTACAAAAATTAAAATGACTTTAATAAAAATTAAAACATCTTTAATTTTAGGCTTCAAACATAGTAAGAAATGTACCGGGTAATACTAATAAAGATTTTGTATTTAAAAGTTGGAGATGTCTTTTGATAGATACAGCTGCTAAAGACTTTAGCTGGACGGGACAAAACAACAAGATCTGTGTATCAAAATTGGCATGCACTGCAGCTTTGCGAGGTAATTTTGTATTAAGGGTATTCATATTTATAAATTTAACCATTTTTGTAAAAAATTGGAATTTTAGATTTTGTTTGTGTAATTTAAATCTGAAATCAGTACAGCTAAAGTGCGTACGATACTTAATTTTTTCAAGCAACGTAATCAAGATTTTTCTATACAAATTTGGATCCAAATTCAAGCAAACATTTTGAATTAATCGGAATCCTCATAGAAAGCACTGATAAAGTTGCTTTAAAAAAACACTTAATTCAGTTCTTGCCTTCGAGTTAAAGCTCAAAGAAAGTGAGAGATTTTTTGTTCAATTTAACATTTTAAATAGTTAAAATGCTGACATGAATACCCCGATTAACTTTTGAATTTTATATTTGAACTACCCGAGTAAAAATGTGATAGATCTTATCTGATCTGTTCATATATGTTCATATATGATCGTATCTGATTGCATATAATTATATCTGAAATGTCCAAAATCGAGATCTAATTATATCTCGGATTTGGTCAACATTGCCACAAAATTGACACTTAATTATATCTGACCAGATATAATTATATACAATCAGATGCAATCATATATAATTAGATAAAAGTAGATCTGACAAGATCTAATCGATTTTTAAACGGGTAATATAACTAATACTAATATAAATTATCCATTTCAGAAGCATTTTTAAATAAATTTCCCGGAGATTTGGAAATTTTTTTACAGAAAACCAAACAATTTTTTACCTACGCAAACGATAGATCGTCCAAAAATCAAAAATACAAATCTTTAAAGGCAGCCGCACCTGAACCTACAAACCTATAAAACATCTTCTTTAAAATATCCAAAATTCTATACTCTAAGATTTTTTTCTTTTTACACTAATTATATATGTAGCTCGAAAATGATCAATTCTAATTCGAAGATTCTACTTGGAATTCCAAGATTCCAATTTGTAATTCGAAGATTCCATTTGTAATTCGAAGATTGTACTTCTAATTCAAAGATTCAACTTGTAATTCAAATCTTCCATTTGTAAATCAAAAATTCCAATGTTAATTCCAAGATTCGAAAAAGATCAATTGAAATTTAGTATATGTTTTTCGAATTACAATTGGAATCTTGAAATTACAATTACATTTTTCGAATTACAAAAAGAATATTCACACGAATTACAAATAAAATATTCGAATTGGAAGTAGAATCTTGGAATTGTAAATGGAATCTTTGAATTACAAGTAGAATTTTCAAATTAAAATTAAAATCTTCGAAATACAATTGATCATTTTCGAATTACATATGTAAATGATGTAGTTTTAATGTTTTATGTTATGAACATATTAATGCATACATATTAAAACTTTTTTTTTACTAATCTTAATCTTTTATGTTTTCAACATCCTTACTGTTGATTTGTTTTATACTTAGTTTTAGTTTACTTTTCATGATCTTAATTCCTTGTTATGTAGTTCTTTTGTTTATCTTAATTTTCAAATGAAATAAAAAAATGCCTTTTCTATAAAAATTGCAATATGCATAAACAAAAAATTATCTTTTTATTGTAAGTGGTGTTATAAACGTAAGTATTTTAGATATTATTTTCCATATGATTTTTAATATTGCTTAAAATATCATATTTTTATTTATTTTTATATCGAAACTATATAATTTTTAAATAAAGTAATGATAAAATAACGATAAAATTCCAGAAATATATCGATTTTATTGTCGCGCTGCTTAAAATTTTTAATATCATTATAATATTATTTTTTATTTGTATATCAATATTATTACAATAGGTACCATTTCAGCTGCTACCCCTATAATTTTCGTATCATGTATAATATTATTCTCGGGCAAACTTATCATCGAAATGATATCAATTTGATATCAAAGCAATATCTTTTGGTTTGTTGGGTAATTTGAAGAGCCATAACTCCTTAAGTAAATATTTCAATAATCAAAATTGAAATGGAAAGCTCGAATTATCTACTTTAAACTGAAAAGTTCAAAAAAATTTCTCAATACAAAAATGCAATTTAAATGCAATTTTTGATTGACACAATTATTTTGAACTTTTTCGTTTAAAGTGGAGGGTTCTATCTTTCAGTTTCAGTTTTAATTATAGAAATCCGATATTTACTGTAGGAGTTATAGCTCTTCAAACTACATTGATAAACAATTTGGAAATTCTGAAACCATTCACTCAGAAAATTATTGCAGTTACTACATGACGGTCGTTTGTGTAGTAAGTAGTAGCTGTTGTTTTTAACTACAATTTCGGTCGTTTTTGTATGAAAAAATCTCAAACAACTTTTTTTTGTAGTAGTTTCAAAAAATAAATACAAAAACTATACTACACTGTAGCAATAGTTGATTTATGTAGTTGTTTTTAGTTTTTTTCTAAAAACTCGTTTTTTTCTAGAAATTTTTATTGCAAACGAATGTGTCGAACGAGATGGTCGTGCGGGATGCGGAAGGAATTATTTTTATGCCAAATAAATAATATCTAAATAAATTAAATTACAATTTA
This sequence comes from Pegoplata infirma, assembly GCA_963921195.1. Classification (NCBI taxonomy): domain Eukaryota; kingdom Metazoa; phylum Arthropoda; class Insecta; order Diptera; family Anthomyiidae; genus Pegoplata; species Pegoplata infirma. The sequence goes on from CAWUER010000226.1 coordinate 11,778, forward strand.
TTAAATTTAATTATAACAAAAAATATGTTTTTGGAAAAATATTCTTGAGCGAAAGAAAATAAGTGGATAAATAAGATAACAAGTGTGTATAATATAGCGCTCACAAAGCGTGCGTAAAAACCTATCGGAAAAAACCCAAAATAAAATGTATGCGGTGTTTTGTTTACTTATGAGCGTGCCATCTTTCTTTTCTTTGTATACACAACAGAACAGGTATGTACATACTTTTTTGAAACATTGCAAATTAATTATTTTTTTTTATAAATCAATTCTACCAAAGTATTTCTTTTTTTTTATTCCAGACAAATTTTGATCAGAAGCGGTGGAAATTTGAAACAAACTATTAAAAAAACAAAGGTAAATACAATCAATTTATTTTGTTTAACATTTTATTAATACATATTTTTTCTTCTATAATTCCAGATAAATACACCAAAAAATTGTCATCATGTCGAAATTCTATACAACCAACTGAAATGTATTGCTTTTTAAATAAATATCAATCATTTAAACGTTTAAGAATTTTTTAAATAAAATTTCAGGCAATTGTTGTAAAAACAACTGTATTAAACAGTTTAGTAGTAGTTTTTACTACATTTTGTAGTTGAAAATCAATAGTTAAAAACAACAACATGTTCAGTTGTTTTTACTGTAATATGTAGTGGACGCCTTTTCAACAACAAAATGTAGTCAAAACAACTGTCTTTTGTAGTAGATTTTACCGACATACTTTTTTGAGTGTTTATTGAGAAAAATTTTAAACAAAATCTTTACTTTTTTCTTTTTTATAGAAAAACTTGCCAACATTTTAAAAAAATATATAAAAAAATAAAACTTTTGTGTCCCAATAAAATGATGACTGATTTTTATACCCTTCAACAACAGTATTGGAGTGTACTCACTTTGTCATTCCGTGTGTAACACATCGAAATATCGGTCGGGGACCCCACAAAGTATATATAATATTGATCCATGATAGAATCTAAGACATTCTAGCGATGTCCGTCCGTCTGTAGAAATAACGATGCAGTTCAAACCAAAATTACTAGACCCCTGAAATTGGGCAAGAATATTTCTTATGTTACTGGTAAGGTTAAGTTCGAAGATGAGCACAATCGGACCAGGGGGAAAAAATACGATATTTTTAGGAGTTTTTTTTAATTTTTGCTCAACAAATGTAACATTTGTATGCCATATTATGTTCATAGACCCGCGCTTGGACCAAGGGGGTTAGAAAATTAGATTTTTTTGGGGGTGTGGTTATAGAAATTAATTAAAAATAACGATAAAAATTTATTATTTAAGCGTAATATCATAAACAAATAATTTGTAAAAATATATAGCGTGGTTACAGGTGTCCCACACCAAATTTTTTTTTAATTTTAAACGTGTTGGAGGGCACAGCCCTTACTTGTTTTTTTGTAAAAATGTCATTCTTTTATATTATGTTAATAAAAAAATCATCAGGGGTAAAAGTTGACGAAAATGCACCCAAAAAATGCATTTGCATTTTAAATGCATTTGTTTATGACACAATTTTTTTTAACTTTTCCGTTTAAAGTAGGGGACTTTAGCACTCAATTTCAATTTTGATTATGAAAATCCGATAGCACAGTGCAAAAACAACAGTTGGAATGGGATAAAACCAGAAGCAAATGAAAGTTTACATATTACATTATTTAGTTCAGCGCTAGATTTTTTTACACGCATTTGGAGTTGCTGAACTTTAATTACACAGTGAAACACCCAAAATCGGAATGGGATGAAACCAAAAGCAAATGAAAGTTGACATATTCCATAACAAACCCCTCAATGTTTTTTTCTAGTTCAGAGCTAGATTTTTTTACACGCATTTGAAGTTAGTGCACTTTTATTATAATTATAATAATAAATGCTTGAAAACTGTATTAGTGGCGAATGATTAATATTGTAATTGCCTTTAAATAACAATCATACGCAACGGTGTCCAGTGGTTTATATAAATAATTGCCTTTAAATAACAATCATACGCAAATGTGTACAGTGGTTTATTTTAATAATTTGGCTATTCAGTAAATAGGTACTGGACCGATTGCAGCAAAATTCATACCAGTCATAGCTGAAGTAATTTTGAGCTTAAGTTTGGATTGAATTAAATTGTAATGTATCTAAATAAATGGATACATAGTGTAAAGTAAATGTATCCAAAATATAGATTTAATTGGTCCATCGGACCCATTTTCCGGGAAACTCTGGTGTAGGGTATTATATGGTCGGTCTTGACCGACTATAATTTTCTTACTTGTTTTTTTTTGTGTGACAAAAACACTTAGCCTTACCATAGAAAAATAAAATGGCCCTTACCAGAAGAAAACAAAAAGTCTATTTTAACAAAAGTTTTATTTTAAATTTCAAATTTTCAATACATTTTTTTAAAGTCGATTTACACAATACACAATCAAAATTTTAATTAAATATTTTCTATTTTCATGAAATTTGCGAGATTTATGTGAAATTCGGGAAGGTGGTTTGTATGGGGGCTACAAAAAGAACTGGTCCGATTTCTTTAATGGTGATTTGTGAAGACAAAACACGTTACCTGACAAATTTCGTAAATATACCTATTATAACACGGTTATTATATCCATTTGAGCCAAAACTAAAGAGGACCTTTGCATGGGGGCTAGGTCTAAATATGGACCGATTTTTTTCAATTTCAATAGGCTTCGTCCATGGGCCAAAAAATGCTTAAGTTTCAAATTTCAAGTCAATTGATTAAAAATTGCGACCTGTATCGTGTTTACACCGTTTACATGGTCAGACAGACAGATGGACGGACAGACGGACGGACGGACATCGCTAAATCGACTCAAAAAGTGATTCTGAGTCGATCGGTATGCTTAAAGGTGGGTCTAGGACCAATATTTCGGGTAGTTACAAACATCAGCACAAACTCATTATACCCTGTACCATAGCAGACATGGGCGATACCAATTACATTTTTTTCAATTACAATTACATGTAATTAGTAATTGAGTTTTTTCAATTACAATTACATGTAATTAGTAATTGAATTTTTCAATTACATTTACATGTAATTAGTAATTGAGTTTTTTCAATTACTAATTACATGTAATTGTAATTGAAAAAACTCAATTACTAATTACATGTAAATGTAATTGAAAAATTCAATTACTAATTACATGTAATTGTAATTGAAAAAACTCAATTACTAATTACATGTAATCGTAATTAAAACGTTCAAATTACAGTGTTTTCCATTACATGAAAAAAAAATCTGACAACTGACAAAGTTTTATTTTTAACAAATTAATAGTGACTGGCGAAATTCAACATCAGAAGCATTTTGGACAAGTTAGGTGATTGCGGTCGATTCTAAATATGATATTTAAAACTAGTGTAAAAAAATATAAGTCAAAAATATAACATAAAATTTGTGACATAAATATATAATTTGTGTGTATAGTTATGGTGGCAGATTCTAAACTTGAAACTAAACTAAACTTTTCTTTTTCCTACTACGTTACCATGGCTTTTACTGGTGACATGTCACATGATTTGAAACTAACACCGAAATTATGTAATATTTATTTTAATAAAATAATTATATGTATTAATATTAATTAAATAATTTTAATAAAATATAATAAATAAGTGATACCAACTACATACAAAAACAAGTTAGAAAATAATAGTCGGTCAAGACCGACCATATAATACCCTACACCAGTGTTTTCCGGAAAATGTGTCCTAAGTCCAAACATGGACCGATTTGGTTTATCTTAGGTCAAATCTTTAATAAGTGTAGAAAACACTCACAAACCAAATCTGAGTGAAATAGTCTTCTATTTGTTTTTAAATTAACCGATTTAAGTGAATAGCGGGCGAAATTTTCATATGGGACCTAAGTCCAAAAATGGTGTGATTATAATCAAATTTTGATTGGGTAATTAAAGTACGTGTTAAAAATAAACAAAATTTTAATTAATCATTTCCTATTTTCATGAAATTTTAGCGATTTATGTGAATATCGGGAGGGTGGTTTGTATGGGGGCTACAAGAAGAACTGGTCCGATTGCTTTAAAATGTGAAATGGTGATTTGTGAATACAAAACACGTTTACCTGCCAAATTTCGAAAGGATACCTATTGTTATTGTTAGAGTCATTTGACTCATATTTTAAGGGGACGTTTGTATGGGGGCTAGGTCAAAACATGGACCGATTTTTGCAAATTTCAATAGCGTCCGTCGTTGTGTCAAAAGAAGCTTAAGTCTCAAATTTCAGATAAATCGGTTAAAAATTGCGACCTGTATCGTGCGCACAACGTTTACATGGACGGACATCGCTAAATCGACTCAAAAAGTTATTCTGAGTCAATCTTGAAGGTGGGTCTAGGACCAATATTTCGGGAAGTTACAAACATCAGCAGAAACTCATTATACCCTGTACCACAGAGTGGTGTAGGGTATAAAAATAGTGTTGCCAAAATTGTAATGGTAAGTAGTGATATCATTGTTTTTACAAGTAGTTACAGCAAGGGGTACTAATAGAAAATAATATATTAATATAATAAATAAATTCGAAAAAATTTTGTAATTTGGTGTTTTTTCGACTAAATTTTGAGTTTTTTATTTGCATCTAGCGGTCAAAAAATTATTTTATTTGTTAGCAGGAAATCTAACGACTTTTTTTATTATCTTAAAAATCTATATATATAATTTCCCTATTTGTGTGTTCCTTTTTTTTTGTCTATCCAGAGCTTTTTGAAGCCAACTAATGAGCTACAAAGCTGAAAATTGGCATGCATATAGTAAAACACCTGGAGCAGATCCTAACGTAGCCGGATTTTCGATTTTTGGTCTGTGGGCGGAGAAATAAGCGGAAAAGTGGGCGTGGCAAAACTCAATTTTTTGACATTTTTGCTCAATTTAAAGCCCCCTAATGACTTAGGAAGCTGAAAATTTCCTAGAATATAGTCCTAACGATGCCGCATATCCCCAAGTAATCGGATTTAAAATGTTCGCAATGTGGGCGGAGAATTGGGGGGAAAAGTGGCGTAGCAAAATTGTGATTTTTTAAAATTTTTACTCCTTTTGAAGCCCCCAAATGACGTAGGAAGCGGAAAATTGCATAGCATTTAGTTCTAACAATGAAGCATATCCTGAAGTAATCGGACTTGCATTTTTTAGACTGTGGAAGGAGAATTAAGAGAAAAATAGGGCGTGGCAAAATTTTGTTTTTTAATATTTAAACTAATTTGAAGACCCCAATGACCTATGAAGATGAAAATTTACATTTTAGCTTATTGTAAAGTCCTCTTATGACTGAAAATTTCCTAGCTGAAAATTTCCTAGCATATAATCCTATCGATGAAACATATCCTGAAGTAGTCGAATTTTAAATTTTTGGACTGTGGGCGGAGAATTGAAAGGAAAATGGGGAATGGACAAAATTGGGATTATTAACATTTTAGCTTATTTTGAAGCCCCCAAAGGAAAATGGATAGCGTATAGTGCTAACGATGTTGTATATCCTGAAGTAATCGGATTTTAAATTTCTCGACTGTAGACAGAGAATTAAAAGATGAAAGAGCGTGAAAAAAATTGGGTTTTTTAATATTTTAACTAATTTAAAGACCCCGAATGAAAATTGAAGATGAAAATTGAAGATGAAAATTGGCATGTATATAGTAGGTTTCATGGGGAAGATCCACACGAACCTGGATTTTTGATATCCAGTGTATGGGTGGAGAATAAGATACATATATTTTTTTTTTGTGTTTTTCTTATTTTTTGTGTATCCAGCGCTTTTGAATTTCATTAATGGACTTATAAGCTTAAAATTGGCATGTATATAGTAAAACACCAGGGACAGATTCTTACGAAGCCGGATTTTTTGCCTGTGGTCGGCGAATTACGAGAAAATGGGGACTTGGCAAAATATTTTTTTTTGTTACATTTTAGAGTATTTTTAAGCTCCGCCCCTATGAATTCGGAAGCTGAAGTCCCTAACATGTAGTCCTAACTATGAAGCATATTCTAAAGAAGTCCGATTTAACATTTTTGGAATGTAGACGGAGAGTTGAGGGGAAAAGGGACAAGGCAATATTGTGTTTTATTTTTTTTAATTTAACTAACTTTAATGCATATTGTCCTGACACTGGACCATATCCTAAAGTAGTCAGATTTAAAATTTTTGGACTGTGGACGGAGAATCAAGAGGGTAACGGGCGTGGATACGAGTATAGTACTAACGATAGAGCTTATCCTAAAGTAGTCAGATTTAAAAATTTTGAAATATGGACGGAGAATTAAGATAAGAAATGGGCGTGGAAAAATTATGTTTTCACATCTTACCTAATTTTGAAGACACCTTATGACCTTGAAAGATGAAAATTGGGATGCATATGGTACGGACTATGGCAAAGATCAACACTGACCTGTGCCCAGTTTCTGTAACTATGCGAAAAGTTTTCGCATCGAGAAAAATAAAACAATATTGTAGTCATTTAGTTTTTTACAGGGTGAGTACAATGTTGCTAATGTAAAAAAACATCGAATACGAAAAAAACGCAAAGCTATTTTTTTAAAACACTCTGTTAAGTATAAGATGACTTTAATATTTATTTATTTTTTTCGATGCGAAAACTTCTCGCATAGTTACAGAAATCGGGTATTGGATATCCAGTGAAAGGGAGGAGATACCAAAAAAAAATCCGTTGTGAATTTTGTTCAGTTTATATATATAATCTGTAACGTAGCCGGATTTTCGACAGGTGGAGTGGCGGAAGACGGCGAAATTTAGTTTTTAAACATTTAGGTGGTTATTCATAAAAACTAAAATATAACTAAAGTAGGTTTATTTGACAGATATTGCAGGCTTATTTGTCAAATAAACCTACAATAAGTCTACTATAAGTGTTATGAATAACAGCCTCAAACTATTTCTGAAACCCCTAATGACTAAGGATGCTGAAAATTGTAAAGCATAAAGCACAGACTAATACAGACTCGACATAAGTGACAGATGTCAAAAAAGCAGTTCTGAACCATATGGTTAATATTTTCAAATTATTCTACGAATTAGGTTAGAAAGAGAAAACTGATATAACGCGCCATAAGAAAAATAGATGCCAGATCGGTTTTTGTTGTTTCACTCACTCCTAAGTCGTAGAAAGTGCTGCCATGTTAGCGTAAAACGGACTAAAAACCGCTGTGTTTTCTCCTAAAATCGCTTAGTTTCCCCCCATTTTTTCTTATAAAACTCTACTGTCGAGTCTGTATATTGTCTGTGCATAAAGTATTGACAATGAATCATATCCTTATAAATTCAGATTTAATATTTAAACTATGTACGGAGAATTATAAGGAAAAATGTATGTGAAAAAATTGTGTTTTTTAACATTTTAGCTAATTTTAAAACCCTTCATGACTAATGGTAAGAAATATACAAATTTCTATGTATATAGGAGTGACGATGGGACATATCCACACGATGGATTTTTGATTTCCGGTTTAAGGACGGATAGACGAAATGGCCGTGCTTAATTTAGTTCTAAAATTTTATTAATAAAACCTTTTATACTCATTAAATTTTTTTCCAGTTTAGAAAATATATTGATGTAACTCAATGTAGCAATATTAAATTTTTGAAGCAAAAAACATATTTTTTTTATAAAGTTTAGTAAAAAATTAGAATTATTATGAAAAGTGATTTGGTGTTCCGCCTGGCAGGGACAGGCTATTCGACTAGTTATTAATATTTCGCAGGTACAGTGAAATCAGAAAATACACACGCATTTGTTGGATTTTTTTAAAGCATGCCAGCAGCAAGCAAAATCCTACCTGCATAAGTGATCGCTTGCATAATTTAACATATAACAAAAAGGAAACAGCTACAAAGAAAACCGGGATTTCCAAAAGGAATTTAAAAGACACTATTATTTTTTTACAACGCAAAATATGTGAAGACATTGCATTGAAATTCAATGGAGTGGCTGTACATCGCAATAAATATTTGATAAATTTAAAATTTTGGCACGAAAAGGTCTACATTTTATAGGATCTTCTTTTATATGTGTGGTCATAAAAATCAAGTTGGGTTAAAAATATCGGGATTTCCAAAAAGACATTAGTAATTTATTTTTTTGCAACGCAAAATATGTAAAGAAACTACCTTTTAAAGACATTGCATTATCATTTAATGGAGCGACTGCATATCGCAATAAATATTTCCAAAAGTGAAATTATTATTACAGAAAAGGTCTAATTTTTTTTATTATCTGCTTTTATATGTGCCATAAAAGCAGATCCTAAAAAATGTTGACCTTTTTTTTGATAAAATTTTCCCTTTTGCAAATATTTATTACCTGAATTATTTTATTTTATCTTTTAAAGCAAATTTGTGGTTTTCAGCCAAATTTATATTCTTTCAAAGATTTTTTGTTGTGCTTGATAAATAACACTGGTTTACAAAATAAAAAAAAAAATTTGTGCACGAAACGTGACTATATTTTTTTATATATTACAGACTACTAACTAAAATATCAAAATTTTTTTTCACGGATTCAGTAATATTAAAAATTTGTTTAGCGTTTCTTTAAATTTTTCGACTATTTTCGTTATACCTCGCGTTGTTTACATCCGATCTACTCGCGATAAAATCCATGTTAAAGAGAATTTCCAATCAAATGATAAGATTACGTTTAATTAGCATACATAATATGTCATATTATGACAAAAATTCGTTATTTGAGCAATTAAATCAAAATTTGGATGGTCGACAAAAATAGAAATCGTAACAAATAAATTTTATTATGATTTCTCTTCAGAGACCAAATATAACAGTTGTTTGTGACTTTTTGTTTTAAAAAAAATATTCTAATGTATTAACAACTGTTGTATTTGCACTTTTTTTGGGACGCTAAAAAACGACAAAATTACTTTTTTTTTTTTTTAATCTGTGTAAATATGTTGCAGATGGACGGGCATATCATTGACAATATGTTGGTTTAGCTTTGAAAAATACTTAGGTAAAATTATATTAAAATTCACAGGAAAAAAAAATTTTTTGATAAATTAATTTTTTCTTTCCAAATTGTAAAAAAACGGTTAATAATGTAAAAAAATCATAATAAATAACTACTTATAATATTTTTAAAGACAAAAAAAAACATACAACTATTCTTTTTCATGGTATTCGGATGCATAATAATAAAAATTAATTTGATTCATGTTTCAGTTGAAAATGAATACTTTAAACTTTATTTCAAAACTAAAAATTTAATGAATAAATTCATTGTATAAAAGATCTGGTTTTAAACGATTTTTTACCTAAATATGTGTTAAATTTAATTTGTTTAACTAAAATGTTTGCATTCCAATTAATGTGGTGATTATTACTCGCATTGTACGGTAGTGTGGTTCATATATGGCACTTTTTTTTTTTTGGATTTTTGTATGGAGCACCCGGAATATATATTAAGCACCATGAAGAACTGACCCGTGATTTTTTTCAAATTTTTTCATTAACATTTAGGGGTCGCTACCGGGCCCTAAACTTTGGGTCATAAAAAAAAATTTTTCACACAATGAAAAAAAAAAATTTCGTTTTTTTTATATTTTTTTTTTATTATAATTTAACTTCATTAGCTTATTAACGGCAAAAGATTTCATTTTGGTGGGACAAGTTTTTCAGTTCCAAAATTGACCATGAAAAAAAATTAAATTTTTTTTTTTTAGTTTTGATAAGCTTACGCTATAGGTCTTTAGTCCCTCTTGATACGACATTCTTCGTAAAAATTTTTGTTCTTTCCGAAACATCATTAACATGCGGCGAAAATCAAACGGATAAGTATTAAAAAAAAAAAAACATATTTTCAATGTAAATTTTGGAAATTACATACTTTTCCGACCATATCGAATTTTTGTTTGCCGTTAATAAGCTGGATTAGCTTATCAAATTATAATTAAAAATTAAAAAAAAAAAAATCGATTTTTTTCACCGTTTTCTTTTTTTTAATATCCGTTTGATTTTCGGCGCATGTTAATGATGTTTCGGAAAGAACAAAAATTTTTACAAAGAATGTATTATCAAGAGGGACTAAAGACCTATAACGTAAGCTTATCAAAACTAAAAAAAAAAATTTTAAAAAAATTTTAGAGTAAGACCCCAACCAGCCTCAATTTTTTTTTTTCATGGTCAATTTTGGAACTGAAAAACTTGTCCCAACAAAATGAAATCTTTTGCCGTTAATAAGCTAATGAAGTTAAACTATAATAAAAAAAATAATATAAAAAAAACGAAAATTTTTTTTTTTCATTGTGTGAATTTTTTTTTTTTTATATCCCAAAGTTCAGGGCCCGGTAGCGAATCCTAAACCTTAATATAAAAATTTGAAAAAAATCACGTGTCATTTTTTCACGGTGCTTAATATATATTCCGGTGCCCCATTCAAAAATCCAACTTTTGTTTTTATGAACCACCCTATTGTACGGTCTATTTTGTGTATTTCTTTTGTGTCGTCTGTAGTCATTGTTAAGTTTTTTTAAAGACTACCACAAAAACTCTCGTTATCTTCGTTTGACTTGGAGTTCTTGCTTCCAGTTTGTTGCCAATGACTACAGTATTGTGTGTTATTTTCATTTGCTGGCTTTTTTCAAAAACTATCAACTGAGGAGTTTAACAATTTCAGTGGCAGTTTAGTTATTTTAACTCTGTTTTGAACTGCTGTAAATGGCACCCACAATTCTGTTTTGAAAAAAAATCAAATCTTTAAAACCTTGATCAGCATCTAATATGTATGTCTTAGGTTGGTAGCTCTTATGATTCCAGAGATCATGCGTTACAAACAATTGCACTAACGATTTTATGCATAAAGATTTTTGAATAAATATGTATGTGTAATTGACAATATTAGTAATTAACTACTAAATGTAATTATAAACATGTTTCTTACAATTACATTAAAATCAATTACATTTTTCAATTAGATGTAATTAGTAATTGAGTTTTTTCAATTACAATTACATGTAATTTGTAATTGAGTTTTTTCAATTACAATTACATGTAATTTGTAATTGAGTTTTTTCAATTACAATTACATGTAATTAGTAATTGAAAAATTTCAATTACTAATTACATGTAATTGTAATTGAAACTGTAATCAATTACACAATGTAATCATTAACCCCCATGTCTGTACCATAGTGTGGTGTAGGGTATAAATATTAACACTTTGCAATTTGTTGTAAAACAGCAAAGTTATACTTTTTTGAAATATTAATTTAATAATTTCGGGGTTTTAACACATTTGCTTATAAAAAAAGTTGTAGACAAAGAGACTAAGAAAAACTATGAGTAATAGGGCTGGTCGATTTGTATGGATCGAAAAAAAAAACTGAAAAATCGTATAGCAAAAACAAAATCTATAAGAAATTCTAAGAAACTTTTCCAAAGAAACCATTGGTCTAAAATCAAACCCTATACCGCGCCTAACGACATGAAAATCCGTCCATCCGTCTGTCTTTCTGTCTGCGTGAAACACGCTAACTTTCAAATGTTAGCGGAAGAATGATAAATATATACGGCAAGCTGCTGAAGCGTGGCGTATATATTTGTTATACTTCCGGTCAGATTAATACCAAACTTCAGCGAAATCTGTCCATTGGTTCATACCATACATGGGAATTTTCAATTGGCATTGAATTTTCATTGGCATTAGTTGGAACTAATGCCAATGCCAAAAAAAAAGCATTAGCATTTATTGCCAATGAAATTTTTTGGCATTATTTGTACTAATGCCAATGAAACGGCACAAATGCCTAAAAAAACTATTTACAATTGATAAAAAAAAAACATTTTTTTTACAATAAATATTCTTTTTTTTTTTACTAAAAATGGTGATATTTTGAAAACTAATGGTGTTTTCTTTTCTGAACAAAAAATTGTGCATTGTTAAAATGTTTACTTTTAAAATGTTGACATGGCCCTGTCAGAAAAGAAAAGAACACAAAAAATGCTGTTTTGTACGCAAATTGCCCTGATTTGCTGGTTCGATGGATGTGTTTTTCGCTTCTTATTACCGGCAGTTCAGGTTCGAATCCCGACGATGGCCATCACATATTTTTCTTTATTTTTTTTTTGCTTTAAATTATTTTTTTTTAATTATTTAAACTTAAAAAAAAAAATACCAAAAAATTAACAAATTTAGTCGATTTTATATGAAAATTTACTTCTTTTTTTTTAAATTATTAAATTATTTAAAAAAAAAACATTATTAAATAAAAAATAATACGTAATTGAATAAAAAAAAATACCAAAATAAAAAAAATAAAAAAATTGTCCATACCGGGATTTGAACTCCGGACCTCCAGTGTCACATGCCACGACACATCCTCTGTACCACAACAGCACCAGTAAACTTGTTCGCTAAATTTGAGTTTTGCTACATGAGAGAATATCATATGCATTTTTTACATCACGGGCAGGCAATATTTTGAGAAAAGAACATAATATTTTTTCAAAAGTGTGCAATTTTTTTAGAAAAGAACACAAAAAATTCATAAGCCAGATAGAGCAAAATGGAGGGCATTTTTGGTTCTTTGAATCCTCATACACTCAAAAAAAAAACTGTAATGTTAGCAAAAAAAGCTTGTAAACCTACAAAAAAATTTGGTGATTTTACCTTGCTTAGTTTTTGAGATACGTGATTATAGGGGACCACTGGGGTCTTGAGAATTAAAAAACTCGATAACTTTAAAAATATTACTCGGAGAGCTTTTGACGGTCTTGTTCTACGTGTTGAGAGCTACAAAAATGCTTTTGGACTTTTTGTTGTGTCGGCAATATTTACCGAGATATGAGCATTTTAAAATTTTCGGGAATGCTAACTTTTATGGATCCAAAGTTAGGACCCATTAGGGTCCACACATGTGAAGAGGACCGGCGATACTATGGAGAGGCCGAGAACCAAAAATGGCCTCCATTTTGCTCTATCTGGCTTAGTTTCCGAGATAGCGCCTTTTTAAGTTTTCTGAAAATAAAAAAAAAATTACCATATATTTTGCTAATATTAGCAAAAAATCTTGTAAAAATGTCGTCAACTCAATTTAAAATTTAGCAAAAGAAATAAGTTCAAAGTTTATTTAAAATTGCTAATGTGCTAAATGAAGTTTACAAGAATTTTTTGCTAACATGCTAATCTCAACTAAAAATTTGCTAAAAGTTAGCTAACTAGCGTTAGCAAAAAAAAAAATTAGTAAATCTACTAACGTATTTTTTTTGAGTGTAGTTTCGTAGGTCCTCTTCACATGTGTGGACCCCAATTGGTCCTAACTTTGAATCAAAAAATTTTGGCATTCCCGAAAATTTAAAAATGCTCATATCTCGGTAAATATTGCCGACACATTCAGTTTCTAAAATTCTCAAGACCCTATTGGGCCCCTAAATTGCAGTACCTGGAAAACTAAAAAAGATAATGCTAAAGGTATGTGAATTTTTAAAATTTTCGGGAGTGCCAATTTTTTAGATTAAAAATTTTGACCTATTAAGGTCCACACATGTGAAGAGGACCGGCGCACTGTGGTCAATATTTTGAGATAGCGGCCAAAACTCCTTTTGGTTTTTGTTCTCCGATTTTAAAGTTATTAGACTCATATGAAAGTAGACAGTAGTAAACCTCGGGAGCCAAAAAATTAGAACTCTATTTCAATTATTTCACTGAGAACAGGGTGGTCCAAAATGGGATTTTTCAGAATTTAGTAAATTTATGATATTTTTAGTTAATTTTTAAAGTTTAAATGATCATAACTTTTTTGTTTTTCAAGATTTTTGGACGAAATAAATTTTGTGTTTTAACTTAACTTATTTCCTATTACTGGTAAAAAAATTGAAGCTCTACTGTTTTCAGAACAATTTAAATATTTTTTTTAAAAAAGGTCAAATTTCTCGGAAATTTCCTACTTCATAGAGCACAACTCCTGTGAGTCAAGCTGAGTCAAAACACAAATTTACTTTTTTGTAGTCCTAACTCTCCCCTACATTCCTATATATACATGTCCATGCATCGGGGCTGCACTTTTTGAGCTACAGCAATTTTTCTGACACAAGGTAAGATATTCGGTACAAATGCACGTCATATTTTTTGAGAAGTTATTTTTATGTGAAAGTGGCTATTATCCCAGCAAAACTTAGATTACCAAATAAGGTATAAAATAAGGTATAGGATCTCTTATTTTATACATTGCAGCATTGATGATTTTAACATGGGATGAGACTCAAAGTAATGCATACGAGTAAGGTATAAAATATAGCATACCAGAACATAATATATAAGGTGTTACGAGTAGTGAAAAGGTAATTTTGTATTAAATTTACTCACGTGATTGTAAGTGAGTGTAAGTAGATAAAATATGCTCGTGAGTGTGTGTCGTTAGAAATTTCCTGTCGTTAGCCCATCTCTAGTTTAAACTTATGCATTTTTTTATAAAATAATTATTTTTTATGTTATTGCAATGCATTATGCATCCAATTATAAATAATGCATTATTTCAAACTTTCAAATAATACATAATGTAACCAAATATAAGTCATCCATGATTTAGTGTTTAGAAATAATAAATATGAAATAAATTTTTTCCAATAATCATGCATTACGTAGCAAATTATTAGTAATTCATTATTTTTCACTTGAAAATAATACGTTGTGGAACAAATGTTTGGTATGACATCCTAAAATAATGCTACAAATAAGGTATATACATTACCCGGTAATGTGTTATATAATCACTACCCATTACCAAAGTTTTGCTGGGATGCATATATTTTGATGAAATTTTGTACAAGAGTTCTTAATGACCCAAAAAATAATTCTGTTGAAATTAGGAGAAGTTGGCCCATATTTGGAACTGGTCCACATAGAAGGGTGTATCAAAATTTTGACAAAAATGACAATAGAACTCTCAAATTATGTGGTATCTGCAATTCATTTGGAAAAGGTAAAAAATGATTTTATTGCCATCTAATATTACATAACTTAAATACCTGATAATTGCAAATAAATTTAAAACCAATGCAAATAACCTGTGGATCCTTGGTTATTTGCATTGGGGACCTATCCAAGGACCTATCCTAGGACCTTGATCTATTAAAAGGACCTATCCTTTTACATATCAAATGGACCTTTCCTTTCACCTATCAAAAGGACCTATCCTAGGACCTATCAAAAGGACATATCCTTGGACCCACCAAAAGGACCTATCCTTTTACATATCAAAAGGACCTATCCTTGGACCTATAAAAAGGACCTATCCTTGGACCTATCAAAAGGACCAATCCTTTGATCTATCAAAAGGATCTATCCTTTTGCATATCAAAAGGACCTATCCTTGGACCTATCAAAAGGACCTATCCTTTGATCTATCAAAAGGACCTATCCTTTGATCTATTAAAAGGACCTATCCTTGGACCTACCAAAAGGACCTATCCTTGGACCTATCAAAAGGTCCTATCCTTGGACCTATCAAATGGACCTATTCTTGGACCTATCAAAAGGACATATCCTTGGACCTATCAAATGGACCTATCAAAAGGACCTATCAAAAGGACCTATCCTTGGATCTATCAAAAGGACCTATGCTTGGACTTATCAAAAGGACCTATCCTATGACCTATCAAAAGGACCTATCCTTGGACCTATCAAAAGGACCTATCCTAGTACCAGTCAAAAGGACCTATCCTTGTACCTATCAAAAGGACCTATCCTTTGATCTATCAAAAGGACCTATCCTTTTACATATTAAGAGGACCTGTCCTTTGATCTATCAAAAGGGCCTATCCTTTTACATTTTAAAAGGACCTATCCTTGGACCTATCAAAAGGACCTATCCTTGGACCTATCAAAAGGACCTATACTAGGACCCATCAAAAGGACCTATCCTTGGACCTATCAAAATGACCTATCCTAGGACCAGTCAAAAGGACCTATCCTTGAACCTATCAAAAGGACCTATCCTTGGACCTATCAAAAAGACTTATCCTTGGACCTATTAAAAGGACTTATCCTTTTACATATCAAAAGGACCTATCCTAAGACCTATCAAAAGGACCTATCCTTTTACATATCAAAAGGACCTATCCTTGAACCTATCAAATGGACCTATCCTTGGTCCTATTAAAAGAACCTATCAGAAGAACCTATCAAAAGGACCTATCCTAGGACCTATCAAAAGGACCTATCCTTGGACTTATGAAAAGGACCTATCCTTGGACCAATCAAAAGGACCTATCCTAGGACCTATCAAAATTACCTATCCTTGGAGAAATTTATGAAAAGGACCTATCCTTGGACCAATCAAAAGGACCTATCCTAGGACCTTTCAAAATTACCTATCCTTGGACCTATCAAAAGGACCTATCCTAGGACCTATCAAATGGACCTATCAAAAGGACCTATCCTAGGACCTATCAAAAGGACATATCCCTGGACCTATCAAAAGCACATATCCTAGGACCTATCAAAAGGACAAAGGACCTGTGAATATTGAGACTAAATAAATGTCAGTGGCCAAATGTTGGCATTTTCTGACCAAAATTAAGTTTAGGAATAATAAATAAGTATTGGTTGTAAAATACGATTGAAGAAAATAAGAAATTATAAAAAAACATACCTATTTAAAATGCCAAAATATTCAACTTTTACATGGAAACTCAACAAAAAATTAAAATGCATTTTTAACTCCACATTACTTACGTTCCTATCAGTCGATTTTTACGTTTGAACACGCAAATTGAAGCTTAAAGTCCCTCCTATTGAACAAAACAAATTGCGTAAAAAAATACCCATCCGGTCAAAAGTTATAGAGTTTTGACCGCTATCTCGCGAAATTGACCACTGTGCGGCGAAACTTTCGAGTTTCAAAGAACCAAAAATGCCCTCCATTTTGCTCTATTTGGCTTAATTTTCGAGATATATCCATTTTAAGTTTTAACAAAAAAAAAAATTCACAACACGCTGACGTAAATATGACTTTTAATATTGCTAATGCTTTGTTTTCATTAAGGCATTTATTAATGCCAATGAAATTTTTCATTATTGACATTACTAATACTACTAATTCTTTAACGGGCATTGGCATTGATTGAAACAATGCCAATGCTAAAAATTTCATTGGCATTAGTTTCAATATAATGCCAATGAAATCGTCAATTAATTAGTCCATTTATTTAAATAGTCCCATGTATGGTTCATACGTTATTATCGAGATGGGGAATTTCAGATTGGCTTTAACCCGAACTAACGTGTTAAAAAAAACGCTAAACACGCTTTGAAAAGTATAAAACTATGTTTTCTTTACATCTGAGGTGTAGGATATGTTCAACAACTTTGAAGAAAATATTATGGCTAACATTTTTGTGAAACATATTAACCCTCTAACTCCCTTTCATAACAATATTTTTGGCTCTATTCTAACAAATCGCAAAAAACACCCCGAAAGAGGGGGAGGGTGGGGATGAAATGTTCTACAAAAATGTTGCCAATAAAATTTTACCTCAGAGCACACCAAAGCCCAAAAATTACCACAAACACCAAAAAAGAGTCAAGTTCTATGTTTTGCTTATGAAAAAAAAAGACGGACGGACAAATCTTCACACTCAAAAAAAAACATTAACTTAAACTTTGGAAAAATTTTCTTCAAAATAGTTTATAAATTTTCCCACAATTTAGTTAAATTTAACTAAAATTTTGGAAATTTTCCCAACTTTTAGGAAAAAAATTTAGTTCATGGACTGTTAAATAGGCCATAATTTTCCTTAAATGGAATTCCCTAATACATGGAAAAAATTCTTACCGCCAAAGAAATTTTCCCTAAATAAATGAAAAAAAATCTTTATTTTTAAGACATATTTCTTAAAACAAAATTTAGTTCAAAAAATTCAGTTTTAGGACGTAATTTCCTACCAATTAGTTTATCATATTTATCTTCTTTAATTTGAGGAAGTTTCTTCCACAAGTTTAGTAAATTTTTCATAACATGAAATTGTTTAGTTGATTTATTTTATTCATGCTTGCTTGTAGTTCACAGTTTGTTTATTATTTGTAGTATATGAAAAAGAGAGTTTGGTCTTGTATAACAAGTAATAAATTTAATGTTTACATTTTTTTCTACACATGTATGTGTGAGGGAAAAGATAATATTTTAATCACAACAAAGGCCTTGGCTTTGGCGTGTTTTCTCATAGTCTGGGAACAAACGTTAAAGACAAACTCTTTGTTGTAATTTAACTTTAAAAACTAATGAAATTTATTACTTGACCATAAGAAACAAACGTTTTTTTATATTTTAAATAAAAAATGTACATAATGAGAATTCTGTGTGTAATCGCATGCAATTCTATAAATAAATCAATAAAAATATGAAATTAACTAATTTTTAGGAAAAATGTCCTCATCAAAAAAGTTTTTTTAACTAAAAAATGGGAAATTTTTTCCCACTTTTTAGTTCAAATTACCTTATTATGGGTACCAGGGCACGAAGGAATAGAAGGAAACGAGAAAGCAGATGAACTCGCGAAACTTGGAGCAGATGGCATAGGTACCACCATAATGCTTTCACCGCCACTCCAGCATTTCAAACTAAAACGAAATACCCTAACTGTCGCCAAAGCAAATCGAAGATGGAAGGAACTTGGGACAAGTCGTATAAGCAGAATTTTATGGCCACGCTATGATTTAGGAAGAACTAAATTCTTACTTACACTTACGAGAATAGAATGTCGTATGTTGACAGGTTTAATAACGGGACACTGTCTTGTCGGAAAACATGCCAAGAACATGAATCTTATTACGGACGCAAACTGTAAAAGGTGCGAGACATCAGACGTCGAAGAGACCATTGAACACATCCTGTGTCACTGCCCGGCTTTGGCACGAACTCGACTATCAATTATAGGAAGTTCACAGTTCGAGACTTTGGAGGAAATTACGAGGATAGACCTGAAAAGCTTGAAACAATTCGCAATGAAGGTCAATGTATTTAGTTTACATCGATAAGCGGAAAAAGTTTTGTGGTATCGCTATGGACCAATTGGTCTATGCGGAGTGCCCATCTGGCACCGCCACCCTAACCTAACCAAACCTAGTTCAAATTGGTCCTAATTTCAAAGAAAAATATGGACTAAAAAGTAGGAATACATGGCAATGGAGCTAAATCATTATCAATTTTCCTTGGATTTAGTTAATTTTCCCATTTTTTAGTTAGTTTTTTTTCTGAGTGCATGTCGTTAGGCGCGGTATAGGGTTTGATTTTAGAAACATGTTTTTTTTTGGGAAATGTTCTTAGAATTTTTTGTAGATTATGTTTTTGCTATACGATTTTTGACAAAAAAAAATCGACCCGCCTTAATGAGTATACTTTATTATTTTCGTATTTTTGCATACTTTTAAGAACTGTGTAATTAAGAGAATCGCAATGTCCTTCGAATAACCTAACCTAATCTAACATTTACAAAAAATTATAGCTTAGTATCTCGTTAATCTGTTAACTAATTTGGCTTATATTTTCACCATAGCATTTTTAGACCAAATGTTAAAAAAAAGGTTTGCTGTCCTTAAAGTACGACAAATTCCAAATTGCTGCCACCTTAAATTACGAACACATGCCATTTAAACTTGAAATATAATTCAAATAAAAAAAATCAATTTTACTTTTAATTTTGAGGAAATCAACGAAATGCATACATACATTCTGTTGCCAAAAATACAAAAATGAGTGAATGATTCTTTTTTGGCATCTTAATAAAGTGCAAGTGAAATATGTTGTTGAATAGATAGATGAATGTAAATACATACCAAAACACATACTTATTTTATTTTTTTTTTTTTTCAAATAATAAAAGCAAAATTGTGAGATAAACAAATCAAATGAAATCTTAAACAAATTGTTACCACATGTTCAGAAAATAAAATTAAAAGCGTTTAGTTGTAATTGTTACAAAAATAAGCATAAACATGTTATTTATTTACTAATACCGTAGAATTTCGTATATAAATTAGGGTGTCACAAAAAATTACTTTTGTTGGATTTCGTTGATTGAAGGGGAAGAAATTTTTTACCCATACAAACCAATTTTTTTTTCGATTTTTTAATTTTTTTTTTTTTAATTATTATTTTACTTGTTTAGCTCATTAACCACAAACAATTAATTTTGGTGGGGTAAGGCTAAATTTCTGCATTTTTACTCAAATGCATGTAACTTTTACAATTTTCATCAGATTTTTTAAAAAATACTCTTATTTTCTTCGTAATAGACTTGAACTGTAAAACGGGAAATGCATTTTTTTAAATTTTTTTTCTTCCTGAAACTTAAAATATATTAAGCATTTAATCACCTTTGATTTTTTCGGACTCAGAGCAAGATTTTACTTTTAAAATAAATGTCAAATGTCGTGGATCAAAATCTGTGTAAACTAGAGTAATCTAATCAAGTAAAATAATAATTTTTGAGAAAGATTATTCTAGCCATGGACGTATACAGGGGGTGGGCACAGGGGGCACGTGCCCCCCCCTTTTCGATTTGAAAATTTTTAAAAATTAAATAAAAATTTAAAAAAATTAAAAAATAAAAAAAGTCATTTCTATGGAAATATTAGTAAAATATGTTTAAAGACACTTAATATTGGTTTTTATTTAATAAAAATTAGGTGTCAGGTCATGAAAATAAATTTCTATAAACAATTTTCAAACTATAATATTCTAATACACTTTTTCAATATTAAAATATGAGATATTTTTTGTATAGGAAATTCTTAGATTCTGAAAAGTTTTTTCTATAGAAAAATTTTTAGATTTTAATAATTTTTTTTATACGGGACTCACTTATAATTCTTACGTGAAGCAATAAAAAGATTTTTTCTTAAATCTTAAAACTTGAATGTTTTGAAAATCGAACGCGATAGCTTACGAAAAAAACTTTGTCAAATTACTAGGAAAATGGTCTCGTAATGCCATTTTACCAATATTTGACAGTTTTTCCTTTTTTTTACCAAATCGAAAATTACATTTTTTTGTAATTTTACAATTTTTTTTGTAATTTTACAAATTTTTTTGTAATTTTACAAATTTTCAAGGTAATTTTACAAAAAAAAATCTAGTAATTGCGCAAACAACAGTAAATTTACAATTTTATTGTAAAAAGCTTGTAAAATTACAAAATTATTGGTAAAAAGCTTTTAAAATTACTAGGAATTCTCGAAAAATATGAGGTAAATTTTATCGTGTCAAAAAATTTGTAAATTTACAAATTTAATGGTAAAAACCTTCTAAAATTACAAAATTATTGGTAAAAATCTTGTAAAATTACTAGGCAATTTTTGTCAAATAGGAGGTAGGCAAACAAAAAAAAGTTACAAGTTTTTTCTTGTTATTTTACAAGTTTTTTTTTTGTGTAGGTCCACAAAAAGGAGCGTTCGATAAAAATAATCAATACGCTTAAAAAGTTTGGTAAGAAGATTTGGAATGAGAAGGTTTTCATATAAAAAACTTTTGAGATTTCTAGAAATTTTTTATAAAAAATCTGTAATAAAAGACATTTTTGTTTTATAATAATAAAGATGAAATCGTGAGGGAAGGGGGGGGGAGGGTACTAGTTAAATAGGCGATGACAAAAAAATTCTCGGAATTGTGCCCCCCCGTTTTTTAAAATCCTGGATACGTCGCTGATTCTAGCTCAAGGTCATATTTCTATTACTAATCATTACGATGATATTGTCAAAGTAACAATTTTCAAGAAACTTTTTATAAAGTTGCGTGTTTTAAATTGATTGGTTTGGTCATTTTTGCAAGACTTACTCGGCACGTGTTTCGGAATTCGTCAAATTCCATTGTCAAGAGTATTTAGCAAATTTACAATCGTTTGTGGCAAAACATAAAGTCTTATATTCGTATGTAAATAGTCATAATTAGAAATGTACTAAATACACAACATAATACAGCTCTAAATTTCAAACGAAAAGTCATAACCAAACCATCACTATTTAATTCAAACATACCTTCATATATAACAGCTTGTATTACAGGCTAGTATATACATACAGACAGTAGATTTCTTACGCGGGTAAGATGTTCACTGCTTTTGTTGTATTGCT